>VDFB02267635.1:274698-298430 GCA_007258455.2 Sequoia sempervirens | reverse complement strand
GATGAAGGAACTCTATTGGGTTGGGATGATCCTGCGATGGTGACTTTTCCGCCTCTTGTGGTGACTCCACAGTCTTCGGCATGGGCGCCCTTGATGGTGATTACCATGCAGTTTTCATTGAGGTTGGCAACAACGGTTTCGTATACATGATTTACACTGCCTTTTCCCTTATCCTTGTTATTCCCTTTGTTGCCATGATTCGGCATCGGATTCGTGTAGATTTTAAGATCCTGATTCCCTGTAGGTGTTTCCACATTTATGATTCTTTTGTCGATGAGATCTTGAATGATGTTCTTGAGTCTCATACAGTTATTTGTGGTGTGGCCTTGGATCTTGTGGAACTCACATAGTTGATTTTCATTGTACCAAGGAGGTTTGACATCAGGTTCTTGATAATTCTCAAACGTGGGAGCTTGGATGAGTTTTTCGTCGATTAGCTTTTTCATGATGTCTTCCAGTGGTTCCCCCAAAGTAGTGTATTTTCGCTTGGGGTATGTTTTGCGTTGAGGTGGTCCTCTTTGGTCATTGACGTTATTGATGGTGGGATTATTGTTGGGTTGATATGTTATGTGATGAGTTTTTTGGCGTTGTGGTTGGATTTGTGGTGCGGGTGTATTTTGGCGTGGACCACTAATGACCACCTTGGCATCGACGACGCCATCATTAGTGATGTTCTTGTTTCTCGCCCATGTACGAGGTTTATCATTGTAATTTGAGGGTGGGCGATTGTTTTGTGGTTCATGATATGATGTTGATTCGATGGGTTGGGTTGCAAGGGCTCTTTCGATGCTAAGCGCCTTGGAGATCAATTGATCGTAGGTGGTGATTCCCTGAACCTTGAGGTGGAATGATAGACGACTTTCAAGATTGGCTATGATTGTGCAGACTTGTTGTTCTTTTGGCATGTTCCATTTGCTCTGATTGGCCTTGGATCACCATTGTTGAAGAAATGAAGCAAAAGATTCATTCTTTCCTTGTTTCAGAGCGTAGAGTTCTTCGAGACTAACATCCATTGTAATGTTACATGCGTAGTTTCTAATGAATGCGTCTCTAATTTCTTCGAATGTCCTAATGCCTGAAGGTAAGCGAGAGAACCATTCTATGGCATTGCCTGCTAAGCTCCTAGGGAATAGCCGACGATAAGTATCACATATGCAACCTCCATACAATGAACCCGAATCATGACTTCGTGGTTTCCCCGGCCCCCATATTTGCTCAAATTTTAGGGGATCTCAAACTCCTTAGGGAATGGTTTCATGTTCAGTTCTATCAATGGATAGGGACACAAGTTGCTTTGTGTTTTGGTTGTTCGCCCTAATTGAAGATCGAGTACTTGTTGCGAGAGCAACTTGAATTATGTCGTCATATCATTCTGAGGATCAGGGGGTGGGATGAATGTGTTTTGGGGTGTTGTAATCGTGGTTTGGATGGATGAGTTGGTGTGGATGGATGGGTTGGTTTGGATGGATGGGTTGGTTTGTGCATTGGTCACTGGTATTGGTATGTTGTGGCGAGCGAAGTAGGCTTTTACTTGCTTTTGATGAACAACGCTTTGCTACTCTTGTTTGTTGTTACGCCAGATTTTTGCTTTGTCAAGGCACTTGTTGTCGCTCTAACAACGCTTTGTTGTTCTGCTTTAGCCGCTATAGCCATGGTTGTTCTAACAACGCTTGTTGTTCGGGCTTTGTTCTTGTTCCCACAACGCTTGTTATTATTGCCACTCACGCTTGCTGCTCTTGGTATTGTTTTTTATCGTTTGTTGATATGTTTGCTAATATACTGTTTGTGCAAGAAGTTGTGCTTGTGCTGTGCTTGTGCTTGAGCTTGCGCTTTTTGCTTTGAGCTTGTGCTTGGGCTTGTGCGGTTTGTTGTTGCAATAAAAGTTGTGCTTGAGCGACTCTTTGTGCTTGCAATGCTTGTGCGGCTTGGGCGGCTTGTTGTTGTTGTTGTTGCAATAAAGCTTTGGCTTGTTGTGCTTGTTGTGCTTGTAATGTAGCTTGTGCGGTTTTGGCAGCTTGCGCAGCTTGAGCGGCTTGTTGCACAGCTTTTTGTTTTTGCACTTGTTGATAGCCTCTTTGGAAAGCAGCTTGCAATGTTGCGTCGAATTGGTTTGATGTGGTGAATGTTGGTGGCGGTGGGGGTGGTGGTGGATTTGGAATGGCGTTTGTGGTGGTGGTGAATGATGATGTTGTGTTGATCATTTGGTTGGTAGATGGTGTTGTCATGTTGATTGCGTGATTGGTGGATGGTGTTGTTGATGCGGTGAGTGGCATCATTGATGTGATTGGCCCTTGAGAGACCATGCTTTGCAATGTTGTGGGGGTGTTTGATGATGTTGCCATTGCTTGCGTGTTTGTCATTTGTGATAATAAGTTTTGAGCGTTTGGCAAAATGTTTTGATTCATGGTTGGGATAGCGGTTTGATTGATGCTTGGTAGGGGAGGCAACCCCAAGCCAAGGAGTGATGTGGATGATAATGATAGTGGTGGGATAGGTGGAAATGTGAGGGGGGTGAATCCTTGCGAGAGCGTTGTGGTGTTAAAAATGCCCCCTGGTCCGAATATGTCTCCCTCTTTTTGTGAATTCGTGAGAAGAGGTGTTTGTGATGCTCCATGAAATGATGTTGATGATAGGTCATAATGTAAATTGAGAGGAACATTTTGGTGTAATGAATTTTGGAGGGTGTTTTGTTCCACTGTGGTGTTTGCGTCCAAGTTTTGGTTATTCACAAGGGGATGTGATTGAAGTTCATTGAGAAATGTGTTTCCCTTGTTTTCATTTGGTTGAGTTGGAGCAATCGATGTCGTGATTTTTGGAATGTTTTGCGTGACGTTTTGGGATGGAGGTGTAGATGAAATGGGGATGGTGGATGAGATTGGTGGAAAAGATGTCTCCACTATAGTGCTCATATCAAAATCCGAAGGCAACTTGGCCCCTTGCTTTGCTAGTTCAAGCATGTACAACGAAGGGTTAAGTCTCATCATGATGTTGATGATTCTATGGTTATCCGGATTTTGGAGCATTTCAGTTATTTCTTCGCGAGACATTCCAAAGGTGAGGTCTTCCCCTTGATTTTCTTCTTGTGGGTTTTGTGATGATGAGGGGACCAATGGATTGCTTGATTCTGCAAGATTCATTTCTGCATTTGTTTGGCTAAGGTCACTTGAAGCGGGAGTTTCTTTGTGGGCTTCCATACTCTTCTTGTATTGAGATCTCGTTTGAACCATAAAACAAGGATCAATCTTCGGAAATATGGGAGATGAATCTCTTGATTCCTTGGATTTAATCTCTATTTTATGTCCCAAAGTGAAAGTTTTTAGGATGCCTTTTAGGATCAAACGTGATGATGATATGATGGTGATGTTTCAAAGATGGATGTTATGGATGTTTTTTTACTTTTGATAAATCTTGAATGAAATGCTAGGGCTTTGGATTTTTTGATTGGTTTGATGTTTTGGATTTTTGAGACTTTGTCCTTGATCTTGATATGGATTTTGATTTTGGATTTTGAACAAAAAGACCCTAAGATGTTTGATAATGATCTAAAGGATAGTTGTGTTCAAAGGATGATGATTTGGATATGTGTGAGGAGAAGGATACATCTACCCACACCTACCCAAATAGGATGATTGTTTCACTAAGTATATGAGAAGGATTCATCTACATACACTAAGCTAGACAAGATGATTTGGATGACTTTGACTAAAGATATGCAAAAGGATGCATTCACACACTCCTAGCCAAAGGTGTTTTGATAAATGTTTTCAAGGACTTGATCTCAATGAGTTTGAATGATTGCTTGATTTTGTCATAAAGCCTAGCATTTCAAGGATGATTTCAAGGTTTTAATCAAAAGTTGATTTGTGAGATGGATGTTTGGATGTTTTGAAAGATGGATGAAAGAGGTTTGATTTTGTTTTGATCCCTAGATGAACCTAAAAAAGACCACTTTGTACTTTCCAAGACCTAGGTATTGAAGAGCATGCATATGCTTTCTAAAGACCTTTGTTAACCAAGGAATGATTTGACCATTTTGGATTTCCAATCAATGATTTCTGCTTTTGGGATTTGGAGTCTTCAACACATATGAAAGTTCATTTTGCTTAGTCTTTGCTTAATGGATTTATTTTACCAAAAACACTCTCTTTGATTAAAGTTTCAAACTAAGATGTACCAATGTCTTAATTTCTTTAAACCCCACAAGATATTTTATGTGGAAATTCAACGAACTTAAGGCAAGGGTTTTCCTATTGTTTACTCAAGAAGACAAATTGAGATATAATCCAATGCTTAGGAACCTCTACGAATGTGAATCCGCAGGGAAAGCAGTAACATATGGATCGAGTCAATGATATTTGTCTAAAAGAGGGTTTGAAATTTTGAGAACCATGTTGAATGTTTGTTTGCAAAATGTTTTCGAATACACACTGTGTTTTCAAACAAAGAATAATTACAAGCCCTATGGATGTGATAGACAATGTTTGTTGAGTCCCCACTTGGACAAGTCCAGCTACGCCTACTTTTAGCGGATGGTTAGATGCTTGACCCCACTGCTCCCGGCACTCACTTATACCGGGCAGCCAAGCATCAACACCCATGAAACTCCCATGGCATGCTTTCCATCTCTACTAAAAGCCGTAAAATTGTGGGGCGGAATCCACCGCTCTTGCACCAACAAACGATTAAGGATTTTGGCAAATTCTAACACATAGGTTCTAGTAAGGACTTTCCGTTCGTAGGAGTTGACCCAACGTGGCAAGAGTCCCCTTTCGGATCCATCTTGTCGGAGCCAACCGCGTGATTATGGCGTTTAACCAAAATCCTCATTTATATCCCGGCTGGAAATACTCTTGGCTTTAGAGTGTTACCGGTTGAGTCGTCGCTTGGGTGAGTACTTTTTCCCCAAGGCAGGCCCTCTAAGATAAACAAAAGCGAGCAAAGACACAATCCGTAACTCGATCGATCTTTGATGGCACAAAGAACGAGAATGTACGCGAAAATGCCCCTACTCACACTCGCACAAGATTGTTCAATTTTTAAGCCCAAAATGAAGTGTTTCAAAGCAATAAAATGTATTTTGAGTGTTTCTCTTGCACCCTAGATCGCACGAAGCGCAAGGGGAGAGGATACGCACTCAAAAGACAAAATAACACAATCAAGCACTTGTTCGTTTTAGCCTCAAAGCAATGATGACTTCATTTTAAGCACCAAAATCAAGTGTGAAGTTTGCCTTGTTCAATTTTAAACCAAAACGAAATCTAGTAAGTTTGTTCTAAGGTTCGTTTTAAGCCCTTTGCAATGAAAATGAAATTGTTCGTTTTAGCCCCAATTGAAAACTAATGTTCTAAAACGAAAAGGAAAACAATTTCGTGAAGTGTTGATCAAACACTTAAAGTGTTAAAAAACACATTGTGTTTTCAAAGAAAAGAAAAAATCTTTCCCTCCTTTCGTTTTCGTTTTGTGAAGTAGTTTTGATCAAAGTGTTAAAAAACACATTGTGTTTTCAAACAAAAATCCTCCTCCTCTTTTGCTTTGCAAGGTTTTCGCCTTCGTTGTTTTTGTACCTTCGCTTGTACCTTCGTTTGCTTTTGTACCTTACCTACAAAAGATTTAAAAAATTTAGATACAAGTGATATACATAAGAGATGTCAATCATTTAGAAAAAAATTTCTTAAAGAAAGTATTAAATTGACAAAGCTCCTAAGTTCTTATTTGTGCCCATTTTTGTAAAATTTGATTTTGAGACTTCCACATTTAAAAAGCTATGAAGGAATGATTTATTTTAAAATTTCCAATCGAAAGCAAGTTGTCCTAAAATAGAAAATGAAATCAAGAAACGGATATCTCAAATTTTCCCAATAAGCATTAAAAAATGCTTTTCAAGGTTTTAAGTTTAATATTCAAGGCCTAAATTAAGAAAGTTTCTCTAAAGATTGTTCCTTTTGCTTCGAATAAATGGAGACTATAGGCTATTTCAATAAGCATTTAAAAAATGCTTTTGTGAATTTTAAATTTTTAATGTCCGATTTTCTTCATTCTCCAATCTCTCTTGCCTTCGCTTGAGCCCAATGTCCCATTTCAATGCCAACCCTCTTTATGCCCAACTTCCCCATAAAATCTTTAAATTTGTCAAGATAAGAAAATGATTTTGTGAGAAATAAAGATCTGCAGATATCCCTTTGAATATGTAATGTTCAATTCCAATCTACAATAAATCTTTGCATGGATTTGATCCCCCAACGCCAAGTCTAGTTATGGAAAGTCTCGTAACCCAAAACATTTTTGATGTCGCTCTTTAAAAACCAATTTTTCTCTTGAGATCTGCATTGTCCTTTTTACAAATACATCATCGGCTCTACAAATTAGATGGTCAGAAAGTAAATAGACTGCATAAATAAATTAATACAAAGCTTGTTTAAATATAAAATACTGTGATTAAAGACTTCATACCACCGATTCCCATGAAGAACAGACCTTACAATGTGACCGGTTGACAAGACCTTCAGATTTGACTACCCCATAAATATATCCTACATACGTCAATGAGATGTGACGCTGAGAAAAGCTTTGACGACCAGTAGCAAGGGTGTGATGAGTACTCAACCAGAATCAGATCTTACAAGTCGCCTATTAAAGACTCATCTGATTTAATATTTGATTGGACGAGTATATCTGATAAATTGCGCAGACCGAGCCAAGCACATAGAGGCAAAAAATAGATGTTTTGAATGTACAATATCATTCTTTGAGTTCACTGTTCATAAGGCATAACAGGCCATGCGCGGGTTTGCAAAACAAAAGACTTTGAATCCTCTAAGAAAATGCAACTGTCCCGTGTAAATGTAAACTCCCCGACTATTCTAACATCCTCCCTACCTGGCCCCCTACTATTTCGGCGACGGTTGAGGTAGCTGGGAGTAGAATTCGATTTCTAAGACATAGGCATTAATGCGAATGATGAGGATGCAGGCGACATGAAGAAACAGTTGAATGGAAAGCTTTAGGTGTGTAGAACAGATTCATTGGATTCGGTTCAACACTTAAGGTGGCAGAGATGATGAGATGAGTCCAGAATAGTGCAGGCTTCGTGATTGACAGATGGTAAAGATCGACACAGTAAAGTTCAGACTATAAAAAATGCTCGAAAAAAGAAAGTATTGGCTGGCCGCCACTACATCAGTAAATGTACCTTAGTCTTGTTCAAATTTTTTTATCTCTCCCATCCACTAAATGCACATACGTTTAAATAAAATAACGGAGCTTTCACCTTTATCTAACGCCTTTCTCATCTTGAATTTTGCTATTGCCAATTACATTTATTGAAAGATCTGCATATGTTAGCATAATGCACAGAGGATTGATTTATTAAGGACTGACTTCCCCAAACGGACTTTTGTTAAGAAAGGACAAGCTCAGAATTGCATACTTTCCCAAAGGCACGTACTCAGACCACCTATAATCACTAAAATGTTCAGAGGCAGTAAAAGACACATCATTTATTCAATTTTGAACATTCCCTATGATGTAGTGAGGGCACATTCATGTCCCTAGATCTACGTATCTCAACATGAATCATGCACCCTGTCATATGCAAATCTGAACACTGCATAAAGCTAAGGAAGAAAACAGAGTTATTCTATGAAGAAACTTCATTTTGATGATGAAATAACTTGAAGAACTAAAGCGTGAAAGCTCTTGGCTATGCCCTCCTTCTAGCGCCAAATGTAGGCATCCCTTTAAATCTGCAAAAACTAAACTCACATAGGGGTTAGCACTTCACAAATTTAACAAAATACCTCTATGAAATACCTTGTAAAATGTTTAAAACATGCAACAAAAAGATGAAAGCAAGCTACAAGCATCATGAAAACAATTACAAGTTACCTATTCCATAGTTGGATTGGTGTCACATGTGCTAGTGACCCTTTCCCAATCCTTGACCAAAGCTCAAATTGATAAAATGCCAATGGAGATGATGGAGTGAAATGATGAACAAGATCAAATCTCAAAGAGAGTAACCTTGCATGAAATTGTGAAGATTGTGAAGGATTTGCTTGAGGATGATGCTTGTATTTAAAGATTTTCAAAATGTTGAATGTTGAAGAGGGACCAATGTGGGATCAAAATCAAGCCAATGAATTGAGGACACTTGTCATCATGTAATTAGTTGATGTGTGTGCAAGATTTGGGAAGAGTGCCCAAGAGGGGGAAATTTTGAATTCAAATTTGCAATAAATTTTGAGAGGGGGACAAGAAAGAAGAGCAATAAATGCCCTGTTAGACTTGTCATGGTGAGGGAAAATGATTGTTTTAATAAATCAATAAAATTGATTTATTGTGCAAGTGGATAGATCTAGATAATGCAAGTGGGATGGGATTAGCATTAGATTAGGATTAGATTAATTTAATGATGATTATGCTGATTTAATGCTGATTAACTGATTTGACTTTTTGGACTTTGGAAAATGATTTAAGATTTGATTTAAATGGCTTTTTTAATTTAAATAACTTTAGGCAAATGAGATTATTTAAATGGATGAAGGTGATGAATGGATCTAATGCAAATGTCTAGTTTAATTGATAAATGATCCTGATCGAATGCATAATGTAAAATTTGCATGTCTACAATAACTATCATGAATGAAGATCTCAAATGGAGATATTGTTGTTAAAATTTACATTGCATAGGATCACATTTGGTCAAGATCCAAAACCCAAAGGAGCTAAAGAGAGAAGGAAATGGCTTGATAGAAGGGATGAAACTCTTGGTACTCTTATTTTGTCCATTTCTCTAGATCTTAGATATCATGTTGCATCTTGCACACATCCTAATAAAATGTGGACTATTTTAGAGAGTCTCTTTGGTAAGCCAGATAAGACAAGGAAATTTAAGTTGGAGAATGAACAAATGAGTCTTAATCCATCAGATTTTGTTAATATCCAAGACTTCTTCTCTAACCTCAATTCCTGAAGGTTGCAGTTATCTAATTGTGGGGTCACTAAAGAGGATGAACAGTTGATTCTTTCTATTCTTGCTAAGCTTGGTCCTGATAAATCAGTGTTTGTTTCTACATTCTATGCTACAATGGATGTCCTTGGCAATGCATACAAAATGCCTTCTCTTGATGAATTTGCAGCTTAGCTCACAAGTGAACAAGAAAAGTTGGTACACATGGGCACATTAAAGTCTTTCACATCTCATTCTCTTTTTCAAAGGATACAAAGGCTTCAAGTGGAAAAGGTAAGAAGCAGAATAAGGCACCCAAGTCTAATGAGCAAGGTAAAGGTTCTCTTTCACATAACACTCATGATTCCACACCCTCTTCAAAAGAGGAATCATCTAAAAATAAGAAGTTCAAATGTGCATATTTCAAAAGGCTAGGACATGATGAGCAAAGATGTTATAATAAGAAGATTGGTGAACTCACACACCTTCTTTAAAAGAATAGCATTCAGCTACCCTCACTAGTGTCTTTTACTTCTTCTTCAACATCTCAATCACCAACACCCTCATCATCATCTTAGTTAGAGAACACGGGATCTACATCTGGGCTACATAAAATGAAAGGAGAAGCACTATTGTCCTCTACAAGTCCCGAATCTAATAGATGGCTTCTTGATTCAAGGGCATCTCACCATATGGCATCTTCTATGGATATGTCCTACTTTGTTGATCCTTGTAATTCACCTCATATTTTGATGGGTAACAATAGATATATGAAGGTAAGTGGGAAGGGTTCTAGATTGACATGGGGGAAGGGACTTTCAATGATGTACTTTTTGTTCCTTCCTTGTCCACTAATCTCCTTTCTATTTATCAAATTACTCATGGGGGTCAAGGTAAAATAGTTGAGTTCACCCCTGATAGGGTGTACATAAGGGACTTGGAAACTAGATATATTGTTACTATCGAGATGGTTGATCATTCATCTCATGTGTAATCTCTTTTCACATTTTGCTTCAGAAGGTGATAATGTTCCTTTGGCTACATCACACACTCCATTGAGTGTGAACCATGTTTGTGAGGAGAAGTTTGGTCACCTAAACCTTGGTATTCTAGAGACCAGTGTTGAGCTTCCTACTCCTCCACCTCCTGCTTCTTCAGCCATCAATGCTTCTATTCAATAGGATTTAATCATAGTTTTTTAGATCTTGCTTTGTGGGATGAGTATTTGATAGGTATCTCTAGCTTGTTCACAGAGTTTCATATTGTAGACTTGGAGGACACACTTGAGGGGGCTTCTCTCCTCTTTGATGAAAATTTCAACACAACTATTACACCATCTACTTTGTCTTTGTAGATTGACATTCATGAGTCTCCTCATTCACTTGATTTGTCATGTTTCTTGGTTGAGTTTAACCATGATTATGTTGTGACTTATTCAATCTTGGAGATTCCTATTCAGTTTTTAGAGGCATTCATGTTGTACCTTCATCCTTCCTCTTTTCAGTTGGACATGGAGTGGATTCTTCATCGGCTTATGGATTTGTTTCTTCCTAGGGGAAGATGTGTTGCTTGCAGACATTGGATCATATATTGTTTTCAGGCATTCTTCATTAGCATTGGAGCTTCTTCATTGTGGGGGGATATCTTATCTCTCTTTTTCCCTCTTATGGGGGGTCATTGATTGTATATACATGATGGATGTAGTCCCTGGGGGTATCATTGAGTCCTCCATACATCATGTTGTTTTGTTTTGTTTTCTCTCTTTTGGAGAGGAGTTTTATCCCATTTGGTTTTGTCCTTTTCCCCATTTGGAGATATTTATTGCATTGTAAATGGGTACCTAACATGGCCTAATAGTCGGGACCCATATTCATAGTCTTTGCATAGTTTGCATAATAATCTTCTCCCTAAGTTGCACTTAAGGGGGGGTGTTGGTGTGAATAAATGTCGTGTACCTAGCTAATTCACTCACTAGGGAATTAGGGGACATATTCACATGTTAAGTTTACTTAGGATATAAGATTCTTTCTAGAAGTCTTAGTTGGCTTTTCTAGAACTTATCTTGTCTAGCTAGTATTGCTTGATTCCTAGGTATTTAGTTTGTTAGTTGTCTCATGTTATAGGATTGAGACACTTTTCATGATCTTGTCTAATCATATATCTCTACCTTAACTTTATAAGTAAGGCATCTCATGTACATTTGTATAAAAGCATATTCAACCATTATTCAATATTGCATTGTTGAAGCAAGCATTCTTGCCATTATCTCTCTTGTGGAAGATATTTTGGTCTAGCAACTATTCCTAGGGGTGTTGGGGAGTCACCATTTACTCCCACATACACAACAAGTTATGCTTGATGAAATACACCTATGTCCAAATCATAATTACCCTAACTTCAAAAATTAATTAAAAAATATATGTAACAAAAAATTATGAAAAAATATCCATGCACTAGATATTGATGTTAGAAATCTATATTTTAAAAATTATAATTTCATCCTTTCTAAAACAAAAGTTATGCTTGACAACATAAACGTTACTTTTTAAAAATATTGTTTACTAGAAAGACAAGTTATTAAAATTTAAGTAGAAAGAATCATTATTTATTTTTTAAAAATATGTATTTAGAATCTACACACAAGTCGCCACAAATCACTAGTTTGCATCATCTTCAAATTCTTAATGGTTTAGTTCATATAGGTCTCAAAAAGTGAAGATTGAATTAAAAATGTTGATATAAATATCCATCTTGGCCAAAAAGTGGGATTCATTATTGTGGGATTACGGTCCACATATATGCCACATCCTGAAGACCATATTACTCTCCTTAAAGGAGATACTTTCGATGTCCTCATGGATCCAAAAACTTCTGAAAAGGTAATTAAGATTAGGAATTTCCTTTCTTCGGAAGAATCCATCACATTTTGACATTCTAAGTATTACCTAACACACAAAATATTTTGAAATTAACAATTATATGTTAATTTGTTATATATTATTTAATCTAATCTATATACTAAACTTTAAGATTATGTAATATTACATATTTTCTTAAGAATATTCAATTATACCTTGAAATTATTTAAATTTTATTTTATTCTAGTTGCATTGCTTTGAAGATGCTCTCATATATATAAGAGTAATGATATTGTTATATATGTAATAGTATTTTATATCTACTATATGTAGGTAATATTACTTATATATTATTTAAGGGTAATATTTTTTGCAGTATATTTGGTCTAGTAGGCCATACAATTTATAATATTGGGCTTATATATTAGGAATCTTATTATTCCATGCTTCTTGTTCTGATTTTATCTCCTCCTCCATGATGTTGTCCAAGTTTCCACTCTTGGATGCAAATGACTAGTCTATGCCCTATGAGGGGGTTTCCCTAGTGGTAGATTTTATAAATTCAATACCCCATTTGTGTAATGTCCCAAACAAGTATTTATGCAATATATTTTGGCTATTTAAAATTTTGACTTAAATATTTAACTACAACCTTCAAAACCCCTAGATTAAATTAAATTTTTACATAATAACTTTAATAACTTAGTATTAATTTAACCCTAGAATGAAGAGACCTAATTGATTCATACTCGACTATAACAAACCTAAAAAATTTGTCTTACATTTATACAAATAATGAAAAAACTCTAATTTCTTGGGTCAGGTTCCAAAATGAAAGGAGATGGCAACTTGAAATATATTACACAAGAAATAGTCAGACTAAATTTATTCATGATTTTAAATTCACAAAATACTCATGTTTACAAATTGGGTTCACAAACAAGATAAAATTGTAGAACCCCTCATTTTTATTAAATGAGATTGAAACCCTTTTACAAAATCTAGCTATAGCAACAACCACAATAGAAAGTACAACAATAAACCCAAATAATTTGAATATTGATTGCGCAATCATAATACAGTTGGAAATAGAATGGCTTACTCAAGGGAACTTGCTAATTGAACTCACTTGATTCCATTGAAAAGACACCACCATTGTTGGTGTAAATAGGTGTTTTACCTATCTAGGTCATATTTACATGTTAAATCCACTTAAGTCCAAGGAGGGAATCTTTCTAGATAGTGTTAAATGTTACTAGATCTTATCTTATCTTTTGGAATTTAATGCTTGTGTCCTAGGTTATTTAATATTTGCAGAGGTAGTTGTCTCATTATATAGTATTAAGACACATTTCAAGATCTTGTCTAATCTTATCTCACAATTTTCCTTTATAAGAAATACATCAAATGTAAATCAAATATTCAATCAACAATCTTACTTCCATAATCATAGCATGATATTTCTGCCATTTCTCTCTTGTGGAAGTTATTGTTGTCTTGCACTTGTGATCCCAAGGTGTTGAGGAGTTCATTATTAACTCATACATGGTATTAGAGCTTTAGTGCTATAAACTTCTTCCCAGATCTGAGGGACCAATCTTGGCTTTAAAATTTTACTAGGTGTGATTGGAGGTTTCAAGGACCTCACCATTGAATCCAAGGTGTCAAAGAAAGTCAATTTTACCTTTCGTTTCATCAAATTTCATTATATTTTGTTAGATCTACAAGGGTTTCAAGTTGGGAAAAGGTTACCAGATCTAGGAGGTAGTTGAATTTTTAGAGCACTTTGGGACAAATCTAACCCTACCATCATGACTAAAAGGCCCAAAACCCTAAGTATCGACTGTTAAATCATCAAATTTTGACATTTTTCTCAGGGGCATCAGGCAAAATTTTTGACTAGCCATAAATTTTGTACAATCATACAAATTCGTACTTGGTTGTATCATATAGTCTAGAGGTGTCATCAACATACTGTCACAGAGTTGGAAAAATATCTCTACATCTAGAATTTTTGCTCAACTTTTTCCTTGTTTGCAGATTTTTTCATACTTTTCCTATGTCATATTGTACTATGCCTATGTTGGGTCATATCACGCTATTATCAATACAATATTCACAATTTTTAATAATATAAAAATATTTTTTCTCTATAAATCTTAACTCAAAGGCTCACGACTCTTGGTCATAGGGTTTAAAACCTTCCCAAATAGTGCCTAGCATGGAGGGGCTTAAAATCCCTAGGGTGACGCGACCTATGGCCTATCACCACCGCTAGCAACATGATGTTTTTTAACCTACAGTTAGAATGCAAGTCCCATGGGTGCCTGGGGGCTTATGGCTTAGGGGCCCCAGATTTTTTCCCCTAATGCTCGAATGTGGAAGTTGGTTTCAAAATGCCATAACTTTTAATCCAGGAGGCCTTTTTTCAAAAATTTGTCTTTCTGAGTTTTATAGTGGTGCAAGTTATTTTCCAAAAAAAATCTATTTGGCAACATTATTTGTAATTTTAGTTAGATCTTCATTTTTGGCTCTCGAGCTCATAAATTTTTTCCACAACCTTTGATTTTCAGGATTCTTGAGGTGTTGGAAAGGTATTGAGGAGCTCATATTTTACTCATATTTGTGTGTATTTGCATTCTAGTTGATCACTTGAACATAATGTCACTTGAGAAGGTGAAATTTTGATCTTTGTACTTCATTTTAGTTATAGAATGATGCTCTATCAAATTTTATCCATATCTCGGGTTTTCTATTGTTCCTTGGCATTAGGACTATTGTTTCTTTATCACGATTCCAAGATTGCTCCAAAGAGATTCCAAGATTTCTAGCATCATAATTATCTTTCCTTTGTTGCTTGGATTAAGGTTTCAATGTTACTCCACCAATGTGCTTCCAGTGTTTCTTTGCAGTAGCTTATTTCATTGGGGGGTTAAATAGTCTCTCTTCGTCTCTCTTATCGATGGTCTTTTTCCTCGTATATAGTTTTTTTTCCTTCTCATGCATCATTAAGAGAATTTTGTATTTCATCTCTCTTTTGGAGAGGAGTTTTGTCCCACTAGGTTTTCTCCTTTTCTCCATTTGTGAGAGATTTTTTTGTATATGTACATGGGTACCTAACATTGCCTCGTAGTTGGGACCCATCTTTGTGCCATTTGCATAATAATACTCCCTAGGTTGTACTTAAGGGGGGGTGTTGGTGTAAATAGGTGTTTTACCTATCTAGGTCCTATTTACATGTTAATTCCACTTAGGTCCTATGAGGGAATCTTTCTAGATAGTGTTGGTTATCACCAAATCTTATCTTTTGGAATTTAATGCTTGTGTCCTAAGTTATTTAATATTTGTTGAGGTAGTTGTCTCATTGTACAAGATTAAGACACGTGTCAAGATCTTGTCTAATCCAATATCATAACTTGCCTTTGTAAACAAGGCATCGTATGTACATTAGATATTCAATCTAACAATCTTGCATCCATTATCATAGCATGGCATTTTTCCATTTCTCTCTTGTGAAAGTTATTATTGTCTTGCAAGTGATCATGGGGTGTTGAGGAGTTCATCATTATTCCTACGACTATTAAATTTCAAATAAATTTTTTGGGTGAGATCACTCCTTTAGTTAAAGGTTTTTTCTTTTGATGTGAGATATATAGGGGTTTCATCCTTTAATCTCCCATATTCATGGGTTTTTGTCCTCAAATCTAGACACTTAAACAATAAGTGCTCACTATGATTTCTAGTTGGGGTTTTTTAGTTTTTTATCTTGATACCTCTCAATCCCATTGTTGCAACCTTAAGACACTTAGGAAGATCATCATAAAATGCACAATGATCTCCATCTTGGACTTTCGTACATAAAAATGGTTTCCCATACTTATTGAGCATTGTTTCTCTTCACATCAAGCTTGAAATGGTGTCATCCTATGTGGAAGTGGGCTTGGAAGGCGTGGAAGAGGGTCCCTTATGACCTACACGTGTCCTCAAAAAGTATGGAGTAGGTTTGAAACCCTAACTATGTCATTCATGGTGGTCATTGGCATCCTTTGGGTAATATATTCTCAACTTGCCAATGCCTCTAAAGCCTACAAAATTGTAGATGATAGAAATTATGTTGTTTGGACTTCTATTATAGACTTGTAGAGCAATTTTTTCACCTTACAGATGCAGAAAGAAGATGCAATGAGGCAGTTTGGACAACTTGGAGATATTGTAATGTCTAGACACATTCCTGTATCAAGTGCCTTGATGGATGCAAAGAAACTAGAAAATATGAACCTTAATTTATCCACTCAAAAGAAAGAGAATAATGCTTAGTAGAACTGGAATCATTGCATAACACACTTGCTTGAGCGAAGGGGATCTAGGATGATGGAAAACCTACTTGGGAAGCTATTCTCAATGAATTACAGGGTGCCCCTGGTAGTTCCAATTAAATATTTCTTACATTTTTGTTTTTGAAAATTCATCATTGGCACGCCCTTTGTCCTTGATATCAAAGGGGGAGAAGGTTCGTTGTAGGAAGAAGATACTGGTGTGGAGAGATTTTGGTTTTGGAGAATTCTTGTATAGTTTTGTGTATAGTTGAAAGGGGGAGATTGCATAGCTTGAGCAAAGACAATTTTGAAGATCCATTATTAGCACATGTTGCCATCAATGAAAAAGTGGGAGATTGTTGGAAGAATGAGAAGAAGCCCTCTGATGTGTTGTCATTGATGCCAACATTGTTTGGTGACAGCTTTTTCCCATTTGGTAAATAATGTTTTTGTTACTCTAATCCAGTAATTTGGTCTAAAAATTTTCATATTAAAAGATCAACCTATGTGGTTTTAATATGTTGTTTAGGACTATGAATTGCATCTATGGACAAGTTTTTAGCAATTTTGGTTGAATGGGCTAAAAGATATAAATGATAGAAGTTTGGCTATAGGTTTTGTATATTCCTCTGGCCGACATGGATAAGTGGTGTACGCTTCATGGATGTTAAAGAGATATTTCTTTGGTCTGGGCCGACCCAATTTATATCTTGCATGTTTTGTTTTGAGTATGAAAAAAAAAATTCGTCTGAGCTAACAAGCTATTTTGAATCGATTATGTATACACTCAATTAGGCTGACCTAATTAATGTATGTAGATGTAAGAGTGTATATATATATGAAACATTTTTGTATTGAAGTCATAGATATAAGTGTGTATGTTTATGATATGCGACAAGTATAAACAATGAAGCATGAAAATGTGATATTGTGTGAAGTTGTAGGTAGTTGTTATGAACCTGCAAACCGATGCAAGATTTTGTATTCTAGAGCTTAATTGGAACTGCACTCATCACATAGAAGGTGTATTCAACAGTTCATCTTTTTGACAATGAGCCACACTTCCCTTTTGTAATCATTTCAGGTTGTGAGCCTTTCAAGGATAGTGTGTTCTGGTAGTGTGCCCTTGTAATATCTTATGACCAGTTATAATATATTGTAAGCTAACCCTCATCATGTGTTTTCCCATTTTGGCTTTTCCATGTAAAAATCTTGGTGTTCATGTGTCATGTGATGTTATGATTCCTTTTTTTTTTTGTTAACAATTGCAGTTAGATATGTTTTAATTATTGAATGGTTAGCAGTTAAATGGTTTAGTAGAATACTAATTCACCCCCCCTCTCAATATTTTGGGTGTTCAACAGTGGTTTATATTCAAAAGGGCTAGGTCAATTGTTAGTGCGAAGTGGAATCCCACATGGAGCTATGCCATGACTTTGTACATTAATGACACTCTTGATATGTAAGGTGGTAAGTGGAGATGGATAATGAAAAAATAATCTAATTTTCAAGGTTTAAATGTCAGGGTTATCTCATGGTTCATGTCTTCAATGAGAAATTGGGGTTTGAGGATGAGGTATGTTGAAGGGAAGGAGTTTGACATATAAAACTTGGCATGTGGAGGATTGGGATTTAGCAGCGAGGGATGATTCAATGTCAAAGTCCAAAATTTTGATAAGGTAAAGGAAATGAGTGGGGATGGACAAACAATATTCTTGGATGAAGTCTGATAAGTTTTGATAGGGATATAAGAGAAAGGGAAATTGGGAGGAAAGTCACGTTGGGAAGGGATACTCCACAATATCGATGACTTACATAGATTTATAAGATTGGTTATGCCTTCATACTTATAAATTTTGGGGACCTTAGGAAAACACACAAGGGATGAAGGAGAAGAATTCATACACAATTTTAGATCAGGGGAGACATTGGAGATAGGAAATGAGTACCTTGTAATACAACATAGATTATGGAGAAAAGGAACATGACAAGTCAATCTTGCTTGAATTTTTTTTCCCTTAAGAAATTTTTTGTTCAAGTATCTAGCTCCTCTTGTCTAAAATTATTTGCAAATACCACGATTACCTAATTCTTCCTTAGTGGCATCCCTTGCAAGTAGGTTCCTCCAACAAACTAGATACTTTGTGATGGCTCCACTTATTTCTTTTTTATCCTAAGGGATAAACATTAGGTAGTGTTGCAACAAAATTCTCCCAAGTGTAGCCTTTAAATCCTTGTCAATTTTAATTTTGAAGCATATTTCTTCTCATGTCCTTCAATACTCTTGTTCACCCCTTTTGTTTGGACCACTATTTTCAAATGATAATTTTATTTGGGGTGATTCTATCAAATTAAATAAGCCCTACCCAAATCAAATAGTCACTTGCTTTGCTCTTGATTGATAATATAAAACTTTTCCTTTATAAATATTGTTCCTATTATCAAGAAAACAATTATCCAATGGGAGGAACATTTGATAATTATCCAATAAATTCTTTCATGGGTGATTTAATAATTTATATTTCAAGCAAAGCTAATTATTTCCAAGTTGGTAGCTAATGTGTAGTGATTTGATTAAGAAAAAACACACCTATGATAAGGCTACCTATAAGTTAAGTATCTTATGTGGACATGAGTGAAATATATCCACCTTGAGAATCATTAAAGTGGGGGTCTAGAATCAAAAGATGATACATTTTAGTTCATAATTGGAGACTTTGTAGCACAAAAACATGTATACAATCTCCATCAAAATTTATATATTTTCCTTTGTTATACTCAGTCACACCTTCCTCAACTATAGTATCGATTGCTACTTTAAAGGAAACTCTACTTTTATTTTCTCCTCCATATGCATCTGTAGATTTGATACTATATGATTCTAGAGACTCTTTTTCATGCAAACATGATGCATGAGACTAAATAATTCTTCAAATTCCTAAATTTGTATTCCAATCCCTTAAAGGTTTTAGAGTACATGATGGTCTAGTTGAATTTAGCATGACAAAATTTTCATTATATCCTATTGTGAATTTGTTGATATTATTTGGTGATGAAGAAAAAAACTTCATCAAAATCTTCTCAATTTGCACTGCCTTTGAAGAAATATGCCATTGGTCATGATTTATAGTATTGAAGATCGATAATTACAACAAGATTCTTGGGATAAAGTCTAATCAAGTTTCACCTTGTTGATGGGGAATTTGGAATCACAATATTGTTAGTAGTTGTTGTCATTGATGTCAACACTTGAGAAGTAAGTTGTTGGTCATTGCTATTGGTTGTCATTTTTATATTTAGTTTGGGCTAACATTGGTGATGAAGTTAACGGTTGGATGTAATTCCTTATCAAAGAAGAGTTGTTGAAGTTAATATAATGCATTATTATTGTTAACAGAGTTGATTTCATAATGATATATTCAAATGAGGATTAGAAACATGACTGATTGTGGAGATATTTTGAAGGTTTATAGTATCTCTTATGCTCTCTCCTAATGTTTCTGATGAAGTATGTGTTGCTGAAAGGAATTTATGGCCTCTGCAAGTTGCTTAAGTGTTTTTGGTTTAGGAAGATGAAGTGAAGTATATCCAAGAGATTGCTCTGCATTCCTCCATTGTTGATGCTTTGGTATTATGGTTTAGCATTCAATGTCAATGTTCTATGGATGTTGCACTCCTATCTTTTCAAGTTACCAATGTTGTCGAGGATATCTCTGTGAATTGTTGAAGGTTGGTAGTGTTGTTGGTTGTCCAAACTAGTCTAGGAAATGCTCTGCATTTCTCCACATTGATGTCTCTGCTCTTGTAGCTTGGTGAATGTGCTATCAACATTTGTGTAGTGTCTCAATTCCAATCTCGTGTGTTGAAGTGGTCCATAAGTTGTTCAACTAATGCTACATCATTTGGCTATGTATTTTGTGCTTCCTAAATCAAGTATTATGTACCTGTTTGATATGTGGTGGCTATTGATTGCATGAAAATATGGAAAAAGTGAATGAAAGTTTTGTTGGATGTTTAGGAAGCATCCCCATGTGATTCACATGTTGCTAATTGTCCACTTTGGTGTCACATTGTGTCTTGAGTTGGCTTTTTGGGATATTTGTGGATATTTGGCTGGCAAGGATTATTCCTTTGCTTGCATTGTGTGCTTAGGGGGTTGTGCCAATAATGGAAGATGTATTGCAAGAGATTTGGGTCCTAACCTATCTTTCTTGGGACCCCATCATGTTAATTCAATAATAAGTATGTTTATGGACTAACTAGTTATGTGCTTCAACATTTCATCCACACATTTCCTTGACATCGACTTAGGTTGATGTGTATCTACATGTAAATGGTTTTGGACTAGATTGAAAGAAGTGTTAAGATTTTTTTTGTTCCTCTCTCTTTTGCATAGGACTGCATTATATTTTGGTGGCTAACCGATTAATTTCATTGTTTATCCTTTTCCTAGCCGACCTAATTAAAGTTTTGAAGTGTTACAGTGGATATAAATGTAAGATGCAACATGGTGTGGAAGTGTACAAGTGAAAAGAAGTGTGTGCAAATTGTATTGAATATCCAACAGTGATAGTGCTAAAGTGTGTGAAAGGAAAGATCGATTGTGATATAACACCTTGTAGACACCGAAAAAGTCTTAATTGATACTATGCATTTGATTCTAATTAACTAACACTGTTTCTTCCTAAATCACTTCAAATTCATTGATTAATTGAATAATTAGCATTATTTAATTAAATTCAACAAATTCAGCTATTAATCAAATAATTAAATTTATTGATTAATTCACCCTTCTTCTAACTAATTATTCATCTTATTTAATTAAATCAAATCATTTAATTAAATCCTCTTTTAATCCTCCCATTTGATTAAAAAATCAATCAAATCAAATGTCACATCTCCTAATTCACTCTAATTAATTAATTTTGGATTAATTAAATCCTAAATTAGCTTTCTAATCATCATTATCAATTCCTCCAGCTTTTAAATCCTTAAGAGTTAAATCAACCCATGGTCAACTAACCAAGTTGCACATGAAAATAATTTCAATTAATCATTTAATTCATCTATTTTCCCTCACTAAGGCATATTCCAAGGAATATTCCTCTTAACAACCTCTCATTCAATTTCCCTCCAAAGGTTTTCAAAAGCCTTCCTTTCACATCTGCAATAAATTCTCTTACAACCTTTAAAATCTCCTTACATCCTCTCAAAGCTCATTCAATCCATCTCACACCATTTTGAATCCTCCACCTCCACCACCAAATCCAAATGTGGCAAATCAATACAGCATTACACTACAAGCTACCCAACAAGCCTATCAAAAAGTATTCCAGCAATTTCAATCTCAACAAGCCACGCAAGTTGCGCAGCAAGCCGCTCAACAAGCACAACAATAAGTAGCTTGATTACAAGCCCAACAACAAGAATTATTGGCACAAAAGCAATTACAGGCATACCAACAAGCATTGGTGGCACAAAAAAACTTGCAACAGCCTCCCACGAACACACAAAACAACCCAACCATCACTCAAGCAATCAAACTACCCCAAAACACATTCATCCCACCACTTGATCTGCAAAATGATGTGTCTACACAAATCAAATTACTCTCACAACAAGTGTTAGACCTACAATCCAGAAAAAACAACAAAAACACAAGGGAATTTGTGCCCCTGTCCATTCAACAGAAGCATTGTGATGGTTCCATTCCCACAAGGGTTCAAGATACCTAAATTTGACAAATATCGTGGGACTGGCAACCCTAAAGATCACATTAGGGAATTTCATGTCCACTGTATGGAAGTTGCATATGACGAATCTTATTTAATGCAACTATTCCCTCAGAGTTTGGTTGTACCAGCAATGGAATGGTTCTCCCACCTTCCTCCTAGAATCAAAAAGTTCCAAGAAATTGTGGACTTGTTCATACAAAACTATTCATTCAACATAGGCATGGACGTGAGTCTAGAAGAAATATCTACTCTAAAACAAACCAAGGGGGAAAAATTTGCATCCTTCTTGCAACAATGTTGACCCAAGGCCAAAAGGAGCAAGTGGGCTATGCTAGAAGAACAACAAATCGATACTATCATCATCAATCTTGAAGGGACCTTATCCTTCCATTTGAAAATGCAATGCATCACAACATATGACCAGTTGATCACCAAGGCACTCAACATTGAAAGAGCCCTTATTGCACAAGGGGATACACCTACATATCAGGACAACCATCCATCAACCAGTTATAATGAAAAACCTCACACATGGGAAAAAACAAGAATGTTACTAACGATGGTATGGTTGACGCCAAAGTTATAACCAATGCCTCAAGGCAAAACACACAATCATATCAACAACCACAAGTCAATAACCAAAACAACACAAAAGCCAACACATCATCACAACAACCCAACAATCAAGCGATCAACAACCTGAATACTCAAGGGGGACCACCCCCAAGGAACAAGTATCCTGTTAAACGAAAATACACACCACTTGGGGAACCAATCGAGTCTGGCATGCAATAGCTGGTACAAGAAAATCTCATCAAGATCCTTGTTTATGACAATTATCAAGAGCCTCAAATTAAACCACCATGGTATAACGAGAAACATCTTTGTGATTTTCATAAAATTAAGGGACACACGACAACCAACTGCATGTAACTTAAAAATCTGATTCAAGACCTCATCGATGACAAAACCATAACCATTGAACAACCCACAAGGAATTGGGATCTCAAAATATACATGAATTTGATCCCAGATCACAATAAGGGAAACAACAATGGTAAGGCAAAGTATAATAATGTAAACCATGTTGCTGCATCCTTAAATGAGTGGTTCATCGTTGTCAATATCAAAGGATCCAGAGCTGACTATGGAGTCACCACAAGCAGTCGCAAAATTATCATTCTAGGAAAATCCCAACCACCAAAGGCATCCGCCACCAATCCAAAGTCAATTCCCAATGGTTATAATGTCCTGAATCAATTGAAAAAGACCCCCGCCCAAATCTCCATCATGGAATTACTAAAAATCTCACTGACACATAGGGAAATCCTAGAAAAGGAATTGGCTAGAGGGATAACTTTAAGAAACCCCCCCCCTTGAGGAAGGTGTAAAATCCTGGCGAATCTTATATACTTCCCGATAAAAATATTAATTTTAGTGGCAATTTTTTTCATTTTTTGGGAAAAAAAATCTCAATTGGCGAATCTTTTCTAATCGGTAGAAGTCTGTGGAAAATCCTAGCGAATTGCAATTTTTTTTAAACCAATAAAATATTTTCATTAGTGATTAAAATCCATTTTCAAACCTAGAAAATATTTCCATTGGAAAATTAATCTTGTTTTCATAACAGAGAAAATAATTTTGTTGGCAATTAAAACTATTTTTCAAACCAAAATATTCATTAGCGAATTAAAACTATTTTCAAATGCATAAGAAAAAATATTGGCGAATTAGCATAATCTCAAACTAATAAAAAAAATTAGTGGCAAAATGTCAACGCAAATCAATATAACCACGATTGTTGGATGAATTTTTGACGGAATACTATAGTTGCATTCTGGAAGTAAATCTATGAAGCACTAGATTTGTGAATTGA